>JAWNOW010000660.1:0-41627 GCA_035045625.1 Drosophila formosana | reverse complement strand
TTGGCATCTCTTTTATCAGTTCCATTGCTATCCTTCTATTCCCGAATTTTAAAGAAATTTAATTCAAAATCAAATGCAAAATTTTTGTGCCCAGTGCATATGGACGTACTAAGTGTGTGAATGACCTAGCGATGCAATATCAAATTTGGTGACAGTATTCGTGTAGGTCTTACGCAGATCAAGTTTATTAGATTTTTGCCACGCCCCTTTCCGCCCCCAAAACTGTAAAAGCCGTAATAATAGACCTAGAGCATTGAATTTTGGTATGCATAATAATAATTATATTCTCAATGACAAAAACATGGAAGTTATTAAATAATCAATTTTAAATGCAAAATTCAGTTGCAGCTGCTCGCGCTTTGGTTGTTTAGTTGACGAAATTGACCATGTCGGTATTTAATGGATTCAAAAAATATCTATATACAAAAAAACAAATTTTAGTATATTAGGTGGTATATTTTTTGTTAAAAAATCATTCAAACTTTTTGTTTTCTCTCGAAATGGGTTGCGGGTATCATACGGTCGAGAACTCTCGACTGTAGTAGACTTTCAACCTGCCAATCTTATTTTATTTATTTTTATTTTGTAATATTTGAAATAGATATGTACTGTGAGCCAATTTGGAAATGGCAACACTTGCGGGGCTGGGCTGTTACAGTTTGCGTCAGCCTAGAAACTTGCACTTACACGCTTCTCCACCGCCGTCGCCCCCACAACGCTGGTCCAGCGATATTTTCACCACGCAGTCTATTAAAGTTTTAAGAGAATTTTGTATTCCGTTCAATGGTCCATTTGCTCAATGTTCTCAATGTTCACTTAGCGTTTGCTTTTTGAACTATCGATAATTTTAACCGACATTTTGAATGTCATTGTCAATGTGTCAGATATTTAGTAATAGGGTTCCGGTCTACGAATGGTTTACCCTTTTCTAATAGATGCCAATATGTGATTATCAAATAATTGTTCAATCGGAGACTTTATGCTGTAAATAGCTGGTTAATTGCCTTTGTAGTTATTTTATGTCCTTCACAATGCAAAGACTTGTGTTGCAATTGAATGAGTAGCCTTTCAACCAGTCTAATATTATTTTTTTTATATTTATTTTGTAATATTTGAAATAGATGTGTATTGTGAGCCAATTTTGAAATGGAAAAACTGCCGGGGAGGCGTCTCGAGTCAGCCATGCAGAAACTTAGTAGTAGCGCTTGCGCTTCACGGAAGTGTAGCGCATCATTTCAGCATGCTGAAGAGATTTCTTTTGGCTACCGATGCTCTTGTTTCTGCCTCCTCCTCCTTCGCCTCTCTTTCACCACGCTGGTCCAGCGATATCTTACCACGAGCTATTTAATTTTAAAAATTTTTACATTCAGTGTTCAATGCATCAATTGCATTGACTCTCAAATGTTCTCAATGTTGTCAATGTTCACTTAGCGTTTGCTTTTTGAACTATCGATAATTTTAACTGACATTTCGAATGTCATTGTCAATGTGTCAGATATTTAGTAATAGGGTTGCGGTCTACGAATGGTTTACCCTTTTCTAATAGATGCCAATATGTGATAATCAAATGTTTGTTCAATCGGACACTTTATGCTGTAAATAGCTGGTTAATTGCCTTTGTAGTTATAACCTGTAAATCCATTTCCTTTTATGTCCTTCACAACGCAAAGAATTGTGTTGCAATTGAATGAGTAGCCTTTCAACCAGTCTAATATTATTTTTTTATATTTATTTTATAATAGTTGAAATAGATGTGTATTGTGAGCCAATTTTGAAATGGAAAAACTTGCGGGGATGGGCTGCTACAGTTCGAGTCAACCCAGAAACTTGCGCTCGCACGGAAGTGTAAGGCATCATTTAGCATCTGAAGAGCTTTTCGGCTACCGCTGCTGCCTCCTCCGCCGCCTCCCCACCACGCTGGTCCAGCGATATCTTCACCACGCAGTCTATTAAAGTTTTAAAAGATTTTTGCATTCTGTTCAATGTTAAATTTACTCAATGTTCTCAATCTTCACTTAGCGTTTGCTTTTTGAACTATCGATAATTTTGACTGACATTTCGAATGTCATTGTCAATGTGTCAGATACTTAGTAGCAGTGTTGCGGTCTACGAATAGTTTACCATTTTCTAATGGATGCCAATATGTGATTTCGTTTTGTTTTGATTAGAAAACTAATGTATTATAGTTTATCTCTAATACTCTTGATTGGCATCTCCTTTATCAGTTCCATTGCCGTATTTTAAGAGAAATTTAATTCAAAATCAAATGGATTTTTGGGTTCGTTTTTATTTTAATACGCACAATTATCAAATATTTGTTTAATCGGAGACTTTATGCTGTAAATAGCTGGTTAATTGTCTTTGTAGTTATACCCTGTAAAGCCATGTCTTTTTATGTCCTTCACAACGCAAAGACTTGTGTTTGCAATTGAATGAGTTGCCTTTTAGCCAGTCTTATCTTATTTTATTTATTTTTATTTTGTAATATTTGAAATAGATGTGTACTGTGAGCCAATTTGAAAATGGCAACACTTGCAGGGCTGGGCTGTTAAAGTTTGCGTTAGCCTAGAAACTTGCGCTTACACGCTTCTCCACCGCCACCGCCACCACAACGCTGGCCCAGCGATATTTTCACCTTGAAGTCTATTAAAGTTTTAAGAGAATTTTGTATTCTGTTCAATGGTGCATTTTCTCAATGTTCTCAATGTTCACTTAGAGTTTGCTTTTTGAACTATCGATCATTTTAACCGACTTTTCGAATGTCATTGTCAATGTGTCAGATATTTAGTAATAGGGTTGCGGTCTACGAATGGTTTACCCTTTTCTAATAGATGCCAATATGTGATTATCAAATATTTGTTCAATCGGAGACTTTATGCTGTAAATAGCTGGTTAATTGCCTTTGTAGTTATACCCTGTAAATCCATTTCCTTTTATGTCCTTCGCAACGCAAAGACTTGTGTTTGCAATTGAATGAGTAGCCTTATAACCAGTCTAATATTATTTTTTTATTTTTATTTTGTAATATATCAAATAGATGTGTATTGTGAGCCAATTTGGAAATTGGCTGGGCTGCTAAAGTTTGAGTCAGCCCAGAAACTACTAATGTTCTCCTTGTTCAGTTAGGGTTTGCTTTTTGAATTATCGATAATTTTAACTGACATTTCGAATGTCATTGTCAATGTGTCAGATATTTAGTAATAGGGTTGCGGTCTACGAATGGTTTACCCTTTTTTAATAGTTACCTATGTAGATTTCGTAACCATTTCTTTCAGTCCATCGCCAAACGCAAAGACTTGTAGTTTGTCTGTAATATAGCAGTTCAGATGTCTTTAACCAGTCACTTTTTATTTTTGTAATTTTATTTTATGTAATGTATTTGAAATAGATGTGTATTTTGAGACGAATTTGGAAACGGGCTGCTAGTAATTGAGTAAGCCCCAGAAACACTAATGTTCTCATTGTTCACTAGGCTTTAGCTTTTTGAACTATCATAATTTTAACTGACATTCTACGAATGTCATTGTCAATGTGTCAGATATTTAGTAATACATTCGGTCTACGAATGGTTTATCCTTTTCGTCTATCTGTGATTATCCAATTTTTTGTTAATCAAAGATATATGTATCATAGGATACTTTATTCTGTAAATAGTGGTTACCTTTGTAGTTATACCCTAAAGTAAAGCCATTACCTTTTATGTCCTTCACCACGGAAAGACTTGTGTTGCAATTGAATAAGTAGCCTTTCAACCAGTCTAATATTATTTTTTTATATTTATTTTGTAATAGTTGAAATAGATGTGTATTGTGAGCCAATTTTGAAATGGAAAAACTTGCGGGGATGGGCTGCTTCAGTTCGAGTCAGCCCAGAAACTTGCGCTTGCACGGAAGTGTGAGGCATCATCCCCTCTCTTAGCATTTTTGAGCTATCGATAATTTTGACTGACATTTCGAATGTCATTGTCAATGTGTCAGATACTTAGTAGCAGTGTTGCGGTCTACGAATAGTTTACCATTTTCTAATAGATGCCAATATGTGATTTCGTTTTGTTTTGATTAGAAAATTAATGTATTATAGTTTATCTCTAATACTCTTGATTGGCATCTCCTTCATCAGTTCCATTGCTAACCTTCTATTCCCGTATTTTAAAAGAAATTTAATTCAAAATCAAAAGAATTTTTGGGTTTGTTTTTATTTTAATACGCACAATTATCAAATATTTGTTCAATCGGAGACTTTATGCTGTAAATAGCTGGTTAATTGCCTTTGTAGTTATACCCTGTAAAGCCATTTCCTTTTATGTCCTTCACAACGCAAAGACTTGTGTTTGCAATTGAATGAGTTGCCTTTTAGCCAGTCTTATCTTATTTTATTTATTTTTATTTTGTAATATTTGAAATAGATGTGTACTGTGAGCCAATTTGGAAATGGCAACACTTGCGGGGCTGGGCTGTTACAGTTTGCGTCAGCCTAGAAACTTGCCCTTACACGCTTCTCCACCGCCGCCGCCCCCACAACGCTGGTCCAGCGATATTTTCACCTTGCAGTCTATTAAAGTTTTAAGAGAATTTTGTATTCTGTTCAATGGTGCATTTTCTCAATGTTCTCAATGTTCTCTTAGCGTTTGCTTTTTGAACTATCGATAATTTTAACCGACATTTCGAATGTCATTGTCAATGTGTCAGATATTTAGTAATAACCCTTTTCTAATAGATGCCAATATGTGATTATCAAATATTTGTTCAATCGGAGACTTTATGCTGTAAATAGCTGGTTAATTGCCTTTGTAGTTATACCCTGTAAAGCCATTTCCTTTTATGTCCTTCACAACGCAAAGACTTGTGTTTGCAATTGAATGAGTTGTCTTTTAGCCAGTCTTATCTTATTTTATTTATTTTTATTTTGTAATATTTGAAATAGATGTGTACTGTGAGCCAATTTGGAAATGGCAACACTTGCGGGGTGGCTGTTACAGTTTGCGTCAGCCTAGAAACTTGCCCTTAAACGCTTCTCCACCGCCGCCGCCCCCACAACGCTGGTCCAGCGATATTTTCACCTTGCAGTCTATTAAAGTTTTAAGAGAATTTTGTATTCTGTTCAATGGTGCATTTTCTCAATGTTCTCAATGTTCTCTTAGCGTTTGCTTTTTGAACTATCGATAATTTTAACCGACATTTCGAATGTCATTGTCAATATGTCAGATATTTAGTAATAACCCTTTTCTAATAGATGCCAATATGTGATTATCAAATATTTGTTCAATCGGAGACTTTATGCTGTAAATAGCTGGTTAATTGCCTTTGTAGTTATACCCTGTAAAGCCATTTCCTTCTATGTCCTTCAAAGACGTGTGTTGCAATTGAATGAGTAGCCTTTCAACCAGTCTAACATTATTTTTTTTATATTTATTTTGTAATAGTTGAAATAGATGTGTATTGTGAGCCAATTTTGAAATGGAAAAACTTGCGGGGATGGGCTGCTACAGTTCGAGTCAGCCCAGAATCTTGCGCTTGCACGGAAGTGTAAGGCATCATTTAGCACCTGAAGAGCTTTTCGGCTACCGCTGCTGCCTCCTCCGCCGCCTCCTCCACCACGCTGGTCCAGCGATTTCTTCACCACGCAGTCTTTTAAAGTTTTAAAAGATTTTTGCATTCTGTTCAATGTTGCATCCACTCAATGTTATATACCCTGTAAAGCCATTTCCTTTTATAGTCCTTTCACAACGCAAAGACTTGTGTTTGCAATTGAATGAGTTGCCTTTTAGCCAGTCTTATCTTATTTTATTTATTTTTATTTTGTAATATTTGAAGTAGATGTGTACTGTGAGCCAATTTGAAAATGGCAACACTTGCGGGGCTGGGCTGTTACAGTTTGCGTCAGCCTAGAAATTTGCGCTTGCACGGAAGTGTAAGGCATCTTTTAGCATCTGAAGAGCTTTGCGGCTACCGCTGCTGCCACCTCCGCCGCCTCCCTCACCACGCTAGCCCAGCGATATCTTCACTACGCAGTCTATTAAAGTTTTTAAAGAATTTTCTATTCTGTTCAATGTTGCATTTACTCAATGTTCTCAATGTTCTCAATGTTCACTTAGCGTTTGCTTTTTGAACTATCGATAATTTTGACTAACATTTCGAATGTCATTGTCAATGTGTCAGATACTTAGTAGCAGTATTGCGGTCTACGAATAGTTTACCATTTTCTAATAGATGCCAATATGTGATATCGTTTTGTTTTGATTAGAAAACTAATGTATTATAGTTTATCTCTAATACTCTTGATTGGCATCTCTTTCATCAGTTCCATTGCTATCCTTCTATTCCAGTATTTTAAATGAAATTTAATTCAAAATCAAATGGATTTTTGGGTTTGTTTTTATTTTAATACGCACAATTATCAAATATTTGTTCAATCGGAGACTTTATGCTGTAAATAGATGGTTAATTGCCTTTGTAGTTATACCCTGTAAAGCCATTTCCTTTTATGTCCTTCACAACGCAAAGACTTGTGTTTGCAATTGAATGAGTTGCCTTTTAGCCAGTCTTATCTTATTTTATTTATTTTTATTTTGTAATATTTGAAATAGATGTGTACTGTGAGCCAATTTGGAAATGGCAACACTTGCGGGGCTGGGCAGTTACAGTTTGCGTCAGCCTAGAAACTTGCCCTTACACGCTTCTCCACCGCCGCCGCCCCCACAACGCTGGTCCAGCGATATTTTCACCTTGCAGTCTATTAAAGTTTTAAGAGAATTTTGTATACTGTTCAATGGTGCATTTTCTCAATGTTCTCAATGTTCTCTTAGCGTTTGCTTTTTGAACTATCGATAATTTTAACCGACATTTCGAATGTCATTGTCAATGTGTCAGATATTTAGTAATAACCCTTTTCTAATAGATGCCAATATGTGATTATCAAATATTTGTTCAATCGGAGACTTTATGCTGTAAATAGCTGGTTAATTGCCTTTGTAGTTATACCCTGTAAAGCCATTTCCTTCTATGTCCTTCAAAGACTTGTGTTGCAATTGAATGAGTAGCCTTTCAACCAGTCTAACATTATTTTTTTTATATTTATTTTGTAATAGTTGAAATAGATGTGTATTGTGAGCCAATTTTGAAATGGAAAAACTTGCGGGGATGGGCTGCTACAGTTCGAGTCAGCCCAGAATCTTGCGCTTGCACGGAAGTGTAAGGCATCATTTAGCACCTGAAGAGCTTTTCGGCTACCGCTGCTGCCTCCTCCGCCGCCTCCTCCACCACGCTGGTCCAGCGATATCTTCACCACGCAGTCTTTAAAAGTTTTAAAAGATTTTTGCATTCTGTTCAATGTTGCATCCACTCAATGTTATATACCCTGTAAAGCCATTTCCTTTTATGTCCTTCACAACGCAAAGACTTGTGTTTGCAATTGAATGAGTTGCCTTTTAGCCAGTCTTATCTTATTTTATTTATTTTTATTTTGTAATATTTGAAGTAGATGTGTACTGTGAGCCAATTTGAAAATGGCAACACTTGCGGGGCTGGGCTGTTACAGTTTGCGTCAGCCTAGAAATTTGCGCTTGCACGGAAGTGTAAGGCATCTTTTAGCATCTGAAGAGCTTTGCGGCTACCGCTGCTGCCACCTCCGCCGCCTCCCTCACCACGCTAGCCCAGCGATATCTTCACTACGCAGTCTATTAAAGTTTTTAAAGAATTTTCTATTCTGTTCAATGTTGCATTTACTCAATGTTCTCAATGTTCTCAATGTTCACTTAGCGTTTGCTTTTTGAACTATCGATAATTTTGACTAACATTTCGAATGTCATTGTCAATGTGTCAGATACTTAGTAGCAGTATTGCGGTCTACGAATAGTTTACCATTTTCTAATAGATGCCAATATGTGATATCGTTTTGTTTTGATTAGAAAACTAATGTATTATAGTTTATCTCTAATACTCTTGATTGGCATCTCTTTCATCAGTTCCATTGCTATCCTTCTATTCCAGTATTTTAAATGAAATTTAATTCAAAATCAAATGGATTTTTGGGTTTGTTTTTATTTTAATACGCACAATTATCAAATATTTGTTCAATCGGAGACTTTATGCTGTAAATAGATGGTTAATTGCCTTTGTAGTTATACCCTGTAAAGCCATTTCCTTTTATGTCCTTCACAACGCAAAGACTTGTGTTTGCAATTGAATGAGTTGCCTTTTAGCCAGTCTTATCTTATTTTATTTATTTTTATTTTGTAATATTTGAAATAGATGTGTACTGTGAGCCAATTTGGAAATGGCAACACTTGCGGGGCTGGGCAGTTACAGTTTGCGTCAGCCTAGAAACTTGCCCTTACACGCTTCTCCACCGCCGCCGCCCCCACAACGCTGGTCCAGCGATATTTTCACCTTGCAGTCTATTAAAGTTTTAAGAGAATTTTGTATACTGTTCAATGGTGCATTTTCTCAATGTTCTCAATGTTCTCTTAGCGTTTGCTTTTTGAACTATCGATAATTTTAACCGACATTTCGAATGTCATTGTCAATGTGTCAGATATTTAGTAATAACCCTTTTCTAATAGATGCCAATATGTGATTATCAAATATTTGTTCAATCGGAGACTTTATGCTGTAAATAGCTGGTTAATTGCTGTTGTGGTGGGCAAGATGAGGCAAATAATAAGACGTAGGTTTGATGTGTTTAACTCGATTCGGGTTTTTATTCACTGCGAAAAAACTATACACGCGTGGTAACCGTCTAAAAAGAAGAATTTTTAGCGACTGACTGGATGCGACTTGGATCGTTCTCTTGGACCTCGACTCCATGATAGTGGAGACTTCCAGGAGATGTTGAGAGCACCGGGACTTTGAGTGCTTTTTCTTTGAGTGAGCGCATTGAGTGGTTTTTACTCGATGGAGTGGAAAGAGAAACCGAGAACCACTCACAATGCGCTCACATCAACATTCTCCCCCCCTTGCAATGGTGGAAATTGCAAGATTAGCTTGAGCATGTGCCTGACAGAATCCACCCCAAGGAGGAGTTCTGGGCCATGGGAAGTCCCCCTTGGCTTGGGAGGATACCCGGGAGGAGGAGTTCCGAGAAAACGTCCGCACCCAGAACAGCGGACACCTCTCTCGAGCTGGACCAATCTTGGTCAGCCAGGAGCAGGTTGCTCAAATGGTGAGGTTGCCCTAGCGCAACGGACCTTGTTGGCGTTATGGTTCGGAGCTGAGGGTCGGTTTTGAAGACGACCTCCTTGCTCATGGCGGTCGTCTTGGAGCGTAGCACGGCAGTGCATACTCCTTCAGCGCCCACGCGAGTGATCGCTAGGCCCATCGCCACGGCCATCGACTCGCTGATGCGGCTTACTGGACAACAGGAGTCCATGAGCACTCTCGCTTCGAAGGCCGTCCTTCCCGTGTCCAGCCACACCGACGCCGTGGGCAGGATGCTGACTGCCTTGCATTGAAGCAACGTAGTCAGCGACGGCGCGGGGCCAGACACGGCCCGGATGGGGAAAACCTGGTCTCTCTCCGCTGCGGCGCCGTTAACGTGGGGCTTCGGGTGGTCGCGTCGAGCTCTTGGCTGTCGTGCCATCCGCCGTTTGGAGCGTGGCTCCCTCATGTGCAGCATAGTGTGGTGATCTTCACCACACTGCCTGCACTTGCCGCCACTGCGGCACGTGCCACCGGAGTGTTGGTGGGCCAGACAGTTGGGGCAGTATTTGTTGATTAGGACTGCCCTAAGCCGCTTCTCTGGAGTCAACTGCTTGAATCGCACGCAGCGTCGCAGTGCGTGGATGCCACGGCACAAACGGCATCGGAAAGAGTCCGTGCCGGGTGGCACGTACTCCTTCCGCTGGGGAGTCTGACGCTGCGTGGATGGTGGTGGGAGCTCCACTTCGGCGTTAGAGGCTTCAGCCTCCATGGGGGTGACTGGTCTGCTCGCCGCAAAAAGTCGGACCAGAGAGAACTCGTCCGACGACGAGGACGAATCATAGTGTGCTGATGCCATGGTGACCTGTGTTGGTGGAAAAAGAACAAAGGAAAGAAAAAAAAAAAAAGGAACAAAAAAACTTCGGATGAGAATAAGACGTGCATAAGCAAGAGGCCACAGGATAGTGGATGACAGCACAGGAAGACAGACAGGATGAGGCTTTAGGTCGAGACGGAAACATCTGTGGACCCCGTCGGAAGGAGGACCAGTTTTGCGACTGGTCGACGGAAGACCCCACGACAAGTTCGAATATCGACTACTCGAACCTTGTTGTCAGTACCAGGGCACGTGGTTAGCACGCGACCGAGCCGCCATTCCTGAGGTGGAATGTTGTCTTCCTTGATGATGACCATGTCACCAACTTGGAGATCACGAGTAGGTGATTGCCACTTGTTGCGCTTATGCAGTTCCTTTAAGTACTCCTCTTTCCAGCGCACACAAAAGTGCTGATGCAGAGCCTTAAGCCGTTGCCAGCGATTGCGGATGGACTCCACATTCTCTCTGGATTCAGGCTCAGCAACGGAGAGGAGAGGACCGCCAATCAAGAAATGGCCGGGGGTGAGGGCCACCAATTCGCTAACATCCTCGGATAGAGGTGAAAGAGGTCGCGAATTGAGGCACGCTTCAATCTTCGCTAGAAGCGTTGAGAGTTCCTCGTAGGTGTATTTTAGGGAGGACACGGTTTTATAGAAGTGCGTCTTGAAGCTCTTGACGCCGGCTTCCCACAATCCTCCCATGTGTGGAGCACCGGGTGGATTGAAATGCCATGTCAGCCCTTGATGTCTGTGCTTAGCGATAATAAGACTTCGGGTGCTCTCTACAAGATCCTTGGAGAGGATCGTGGAGGCTCCGACAAACGTTTTGCCGTTGTCGGAGTACATGTGAAGGGGGCACCCTCGCCTTGCCACAAAACGGGAAAAGGCTTCCAAGAACCTTTCCGCCGTGAGGTCTGTGGTCGCTTCAAGGTGGATTGCCTTTGTGCTGAAACACACGAAAACACAGACATATCCCTTGGTTAGCTTACAGCCCCGTCCGACATAGCTCTTTATGTCAAAGGGGCCAGCAAAATCGACACCTGTGTGGGTGAATGGTCGAGAAAAAGTCGACCGGGCTGTTGGAAGGTCGCCCATCAGCTGGGTCTGCAATTTGCGGCGATGCACTACGCATACCTTGCAGCCGCCAATTGCTGACTTTACTAGATTCCTCAACTTAGGAATCCAGTACCTTGAACGGATCAGACGCATCACTAATTGATTGCCTCCATGGAGAGAGACCTGGTGAGTGAAACGGATCAGGAGGCGAGTGAATGTGGAGTTATACGGCAAGATAATGGGATGTCGCTCATCGTATGATAATGAGGCAGACGCTCTTGCACGCCCGCAGGACCGGAGGACACCTTTTTTATCAAGGAATGGGTTCAAGTTAAGGATATCGCTTGAACCCTGGATGCGTCGATGATTAAGAAGGGAGTCAAATTCCCTCGGAAATGCCCTTTGTTGGGCTTGGATGGTAAGTTGCTCCTGAGCCTCTGCTAGCTCCCGGCTGCTGACCATCTCAGGAAATGTCGTTTTTGGTTTACGACAGCGCTGCGCAAAACGACGCACATATGCGGTTATTCTGAGCGCTCGATCGAACTTCGAGAAACGTTCGAGGAAGTCCTCGCAGAGGACCTGGGCGCCGTGACACTTCACAGCGCGACACTCGACCTCAGTGTCGAGCCCAACCACTGATGTGGGCCACTGGGCCTCGGGTTGCTGTAGCCATTCAGGCCCTTGCCACCAGAGACGGCTAGCCAGCAGCTCCTGAGGTGAGACGCCACGGCTGGCCAAGTCGGCAGGATTATGCTCGGAGCGAACATGGTTCCAGGTGCCGTTGACAGAGTGGATTTTTGACACCCTGTTAGCCACGAAAGTGGTCCATTTGCAAGGCTGCTTGTCTAGCCATGCTAGCACGATAGTGGAGTCAGTCCAGAAGTACACTCTGGGCTCTGGAACTGGGAGAGTTGGGAGGAGAGCAGTTGACAACTCTGACAACAAATGAGCTCCACACAGCTCTAATCGTGGTAGTGAGACCGTTTTAATGGGAGCTACCCTGGTCTTGGCTGCTAAGAGGTTGATGGAAACTTGTCCGGCAAACTCGACTCGGGCGTAAATAGCAGCGCCATACGCGCGTTGGGAGGCGTCGCAAAAGCCATGGAATTGGACCTGTGCGCCGGGTTGGAAATTAACCCACCTTGGAATTCTAATATCCTGTAAGGAAGGATAATTCTCAAGGAACCCCTGCCAACGATGTACAAGTTCTGCCGACAGCGAATCATCCCACCCAAGCTCTTGCATCCATATCTCCTGCATGAAAATCTTGGCCCATATGACCACAGGAGCAAGCCAACCCGCTGGGTCGAAAAGCTTGGCTATCTGGGATAGAACTTCTCTTTTTCGTGAAAGATGGTTTGGACACCATCTCGGAGGTGACAAAGAAGAATTCGTCAGTGGTAGCTTGCCATCGAATGCCAAGTGTTTTAGCAACACTAGCCTCTTCGATCTCGAGGAAATCAGCGCAGAGCAAATGGTCTTTTGGAATCCTCTTTAACACATCCTTTGTGTTAGAGGTCCACTTTCTTAAGGGGAACCCGGCACTTTCAAGCGCTGATCGGAGTTCCTCAATAGCGGATAGCGCCTGCTTATTTGTGTGAGCTCCTGCTAGGACATCATCCACATACATGTAGTTTGTGATAATGTCGCTAGCAAGGGGGTACTGGCTGTGGACATCACGCGCTAGCTGATGCAAAACACGGATAGCCAAGTACGGTGCACAATTCACACCAAAGGTGACTGTGTTGAGCTCATAGTCGCCTAATCTTTCGTCCTTTGTACGAAATAGCAACCTTTGGAACGGGGTGTGGTTGGGGTCTACGAGTATCTGCCGGTACATCTTGGTGATGTCGGCATTGAAGACTACTCGAAAGAACCTCCACTTCAAGATCTGGATGGTTAGATCTGATTGGAGGATTGGCCCCGTGTGCAAGATGTCATTGAGACTCTTGCCGTTGGAAGTTGGGCTGGAGGCGTTAAAAACAACGCGGACTTTAGTCGTGGTGCTGTCAGGCTTGAAGACAGCGTGGTGCGGCAAATAGAAGTTGCCGGAACTAGTCGGGGAGACCTGAGTCATGTGGCCCAAGTCTAGATACTCCTGAATGACGGAGTCATACTGCTCTTTTAATGAGGCGTTTCTCTTTAAACGATTCTCATTTCTCAGGAATTGAGCTAGAGCAGTGGACCTTGAATGGCCTAGATCCATGTGACTAGGATCGCGAAATGGTAGAGTGACCATGTAACGACCACTTGGGGTCCGTTTGGTCGTCTTAATGAAATTTGCCTCACAGGCAATGTCAGACTCTTTCGACGGATTTGCCGGAAGGTCCTCCACCTCCCAAAATTTGGAGAGAAGTTCATCAAGCTTTGGAGTTCGTTCGACGGACAGTCGAGCCGAAAAGGATGAGATGGATTTTGATTGGGCCCCTGCAACCGGACCGGTCAGGACCCAGCCAAATATGGTCTCTTGACCTAGAAGCGTTCCACAAACGTTGGGGAGAGAGCCGCCGAGAAGTATGGCTGGGAGGATGTCAGCGCCTAGAAGCACGTCGATCTGCGAACTCTCATAGAATTTGGGGTCGGCCAGTTGGAGTTTTGGCAGATTGTCAAGTATTGTTTGCGGAACTGTAGTAGAGGGCAGATTTCCCGCCAAATGCGGGAGGACGTACGCTGACGCCTCGATCTGCATATCGGACAATATTGGGGAGCCAATTTGGAAACGGCAAAACTTGCGGGGCTGGGCTGCTACAGTTTGAGTCAGCCCAGAAACTTGCGCTTGCACGGAAGTGTAAGGCATCCTTAAGCGTCTGAAGAGCTTTTCGGAAATGAACGACGCCTCTGATCCGGAGTCGATCAGAGCGCGGGCTGCGTATTTGACGCCGTGATGGCAGACATGGATGACAGCAGTACTTAGCAGCACACCTTGTGTGTTGACTGCATGAAATGTTTGTACCTGGGATGCTGTGGCTGGAGTGGACTGTATATTTTGGGATGCGACTGTCGGGGTCTGGTTGGCACGATGCAGAAGTGTGTGATGGCGACCCTTACACGTAAAGCAACTGTGCGCACTTGTGCACTCAGCCAGGATATGGCCTCGCGCGAAACAGTTCAAACACAGCTTCTGTTGCTTTATGTGAGCCACCCTTTCGCTGACGCTCATTTGCAGAAAGCGTGGACATAAGCGAATGGGATGGTTCTCTCTTGAGCAGAGCTTGCAAGATTGAGTCTTGGACGCGACTCGATTCTCGAAAGAATTGACCTTGCGAGCTGGTTTGGAAGCGGCCTGAGCACTTGTACTCGGCTTCACTTCCTCAATCGCTTCGAGGGTGCGATAACGCTCTAGAAGGAAGGCGTTCATGTCCGACCATGAAGGAATATCACTCTTCCTCAATATGGACTGCTCCCAGAGAGAAAGGGTCAGCTTCGGCAATTTGGAAGAACACAGGAAAACGAGGATGCAATCCCAGTTTTCCGTGTTCACTTTGGAATGTTCCAAAGCCGTTAAGCAGCCTTGGATTGTGCTCTGCAACTCATGAATAGCCGAACCAGATTCTTGTCCCAAAACGGGTAAGTTAAATAGGACCTTCAGCTGACTGTTTACGAGTAAACGCTTATTTTCAAAACGTTCAGTCAAGCTGGACCAGGCGGATTGGAAGCCTTCATTGGTCAAAGGAGATTTTGACACAATTGAATGTGCTTCACCGCTGGTCTTGGCGTTGAGATGAAAGAGTTTCTCAACTTCCGACAGTCGGCCATTATTGATGTAAATGGCAGTGAACAGATCCCGGAACGTGGGCCAACGAGTGTAATCGCCTCCGAAAACCTCTGTGTCGCACGGAGGCAAACGGCAACCAGGCGAATACTGA
This sequence comes from Drosophila formosana, assembly GCA_035045625.1. Classification (NCBI taxonomy): domain Eukaryota; kingdom Metazoa; phylum Arthropoda; class Insecta; order Diptera; family Drosophilidae; genus Drosophila; species Drosophila formosana. Next base: position 26,695 of record JAWNOW010000660.1, on the reverse strand, counting down.
ATGGCGGGAGTTTGGGCTGGAGGACGAGCGCGTGCGGAGGCACATTCAATTTGCTCGCTCAATTCTGCTGCACACCGTTCGTAGACGGAATAGCAGTAATCATACTTGGCCTGCATGGTCGTGATGTCATCTATTGCCATTTCCTCGGAAATGACACTAGAGCAGGCCTCGTATTCTTTTTCGACCTTTTCCCATAAGGCACGTACTTGGTCCCGTCGGACCTGGCATGTGTAAAGCGAGGGAATATCGCCTTTTGGAGTATTGATTTTCGCCTCAAATTGACTGAGGCGATCTGTCACAGCGATGAGCTTGACCAAAGCTGTTTCGACTGCGCTCTGTGCCATCTTTTCGTGCGAACGAGTGACGACTGGGCTGTGTCTTTGGGAAGCAGTTGAAACTGCGGGCTTTTGTTCAAAGGGAGGTCGAGTAACCAAAATTGCCGGCTTCGACTTTGCACTACGAAGTGCTTTAGCGTCAGCTTTTGCAAGAGAGGTTGGCGAAACGCTGGAAGCCCGAGTGGACACCTCTTTTCTCGCTTTCGAAAGAACAGGTGAGACGCTGGATGAGCGAGAAGTTGCTAGTGGTGGCGAGACTGCAGCTCTAGCAGTGCTTGTCGAAGGAATTGACAAACGAGCTTTGCTTTTCTCCTCTTTGCCCACTGGCATACTCTAATTTCGAAATTTAGGCGCCTTTAAACGCAGGTGACCAAAAGTAGTCAGGTCAAAAAAAACAACGAATACGACAATATAAGTCAAGAGTAAAAAAGAGGAAGACGATAAACGCTGATGACGCGTACACACTGTGCCAAAAAAAAACAAAAAGAATAAATATAAATAGACCAGACTTGGAGAACGAGAGAAAAAAAAAACAAATTAAAAAAAATTTTATTATTTGCTTTTAAATAAAAGAAATGAAAGAAATTATCGTCTGGTATTGATTCTATTCATATAAATGTTCTTTGTTTTTGTAACGTCTGAACAGCACGGTGTGAACACTGCGATAGGTATTGCACGATAGTTCACAGAGAACCAGTGTTCACGAACTGTTGAAAAGTATCGGATCGTCACTAACGAAAACGGCGGCACAACAAAGGCAGTGAAATTATAATTTAATATAATATAAATGTTTGTGGCCGCGGATAAATTTGGTGACAACGGACAAGTGACAAAAATTATGGTAACAATAAATATAAAAAAAACAGTGGAAACTGATATTGCACAAGTGAGTGTGTATGTCTGAGTGCGGATCTTAAACAGCTGTGCGAAAGCTGCAAGTGCAATTGTCAGCACAACACAAGTGAAGAATAATAAGAATAATAAAAATAATCTGTGAAAAAATGTAAAATTATTATCAAAAGTGACCACTCAAAACGGATTTTGGGAAAAATAATAATATTAGTGTAAATATGTGGTCAAAAAAAAAGTGCTGGCGCATATGTATGTATATATGTACATATGTACATATGTACGCTCCGCTGGATAAGTGTTGTGATATAATAATATATGTTATAATATATAAAAATAAAACACGGACGATAAATGCGCGGAGTGTGCAGTCTCTTTTTTTGTATTTTATTAATGTTGTTTGAGCTCGTCAGCTTGCTCAAAACATTGGCCGCGTATGTATGTATGTAACACGCCTCGTACTTATATATGTATGCCAATTGTGCAGCTGCTGATAGGCTTTGACTGTGAGTTCTTTGGAAAGAAAATGTACATATGTGGATTCGACACTGCTCTATGTACAACTTTATATTACATATAGTATGTGAATAGGATTTTCATACGTATGTAATATATTGCTGCACATTACCTAAGTCGCTTGCACATGTATACATACACAAGTACATAAGTGAGTGAGAAAAAATAACTGGAGTTAATTTATACGCGGCTGGATTGCGGACACAGGCAATGGTAAATATTTCTTTATATAGCAAATAAAACTTGCGATCAAGAAAATGAATTGTGGAAAAAAAAAAATGAAAAAAAGAAAAAATTCTAATTGTAGAGTCGGCTGGTGGACCAAGAATATGGCGGAACGAAGATGGCGGACTTTACGGACAGTAGGTACGAATTTTTTCTTCTCTTAATTTTTTATGAGTAATTTGCACTTATCTTGCTTGTGTTATAGATGCTGGAACGGTGAAGATTTCTTCGGCAAATCCGGCTCGAAGGACCAAAATGTTGTGGTGGGCAAGATGAGGCAAATAATAAGACGTAGGTTTGATGTATTTAACTCGATTCGGGTTTTTATTCACTGCGAAAAAACTATACACGCGTGGTAACCGTCTAAAAAGAAGAATTTTTAGCGACTGACTGGATGCGACTTGGATCGTTCTCTTGGACCTCGACTCCATGATAGTGGAGACTTCCAGGAGATGTTGAGAGCACCGGGACTTTGAGTGCTTTTTCTTTGAGTGAGCGCATTGAGTGGTTTTTACTCGATGGAGTGGAAAGAGAAACCGAGAACCACTCACAATGCGCTCACATCAACAATTGCCTTTGTAGTTATACCCTGTAAAGCCATTTCCTTCTATGTCCTTCAAAGACTTGTGTTGCAATTGAATGAGTAGCCTTTCAACCAGTCTAACATTATTTTTTTTATATTTATTTTGTAATAGTTGAAATAGATGTGTATTGTGAGCCAATTTTGAAATGGAAAAACTTGCGGGGATGGGCTGCTACAGTTCGAGTCAGCCCAGAATCTTGCGCTTGCACGGAAGTGTAAGGCATCATTTAGCACCTGAAGAGCTTTTCGGCTACCGCTGCTGCCTCCTCCGCCGCCTCCTCCACCACGCTGGTCCAGCGATATCTTCACCACGCAGTCTTTAAAAGTTTTAAAAGATTTTTGCATTCTGTTCAATGTTGCATCCACTCAATGTTATATACCCTGTAAAGCCATTTCCTTTTATGTCCTTCACAACGCAAAGACTTGTGTTTGCAATTGAATGAGTTGCCTTTTAGCCAGTCTTATCTTATTTTATTTATTTTTATTTTGTAATATTTGAAGTAGATGTGTACTGTGAGCCAATTTGAAAATGGCAACACTTGCGGGGCTGGGCTGTTACAGTTTGCGTCAGCCTAGAAATTTGCGCTTGCACGGAAGTGTAAGGCATCTTTTAGCATCTGAAGAGCTTTGCGGCTACCGCTGCTGCCACCTCCGCCGCCTCCCTCACCACGCTAGCCCAGCGATATCTTCACTACGCAGTCTATTAAAGTTTTTAAAGAATTTTCTATTCTGTTCAATGTTGCATTTACTCAATGTTCTCAATGTTCACTTAGCGTTTGCTTTTTGAACTATCGATAATTTTGACTAACATTTCGAATGTCATTGTCAATGTGTCAGATACTTAGTAGCAGTGTTGCGGTCTACGAATAGTTTACCATTTTCTAATAGATGCCAATATGTGATTTCGTTTTGTTTTGATTAGAAAACTAATGTATTATAGTTTATCTCTAATACTCTTGATTGGCATCTCTTTCATCAGTTCCATTGCTATCCATCTATTCCAGTATTTTAAATGAAATTTAATTCAAAATCAAATGGATTTTTGGGTTTGTTTTTATTTTAATACGCACAATTATCAAATATTTGTTCAATCGGAGACTTTATGCTGTAAATAGATGGTTAATTGCCTTTGTAGTTATACCCTGTAAAGCCTTTTCCTTTTATGTCCTTCACAACGCAAAGACTTGTGTTTGCAATTGATTGAGTTGCCTTTTAGCCAGTCTTATCTTATTTTATTTATTTTTATTTTGTAATATTAGAAATAGATGTGTACTGTGAGCCATTTTGGAAATGGCAACACTTGCGGGGCTGGGCTGTTACAGTTTGCGTCAGCCTAGAAACTTGCGCTTACACGCTTCTCCACCGCCGCCGCCCCCACAACGCTGGTCCAGCAATATTTTCACCTTGCAGTCTATTTAGATTTTAAGAGAATTTTGTATTCTGTTCAATGGTGCTTTTTCTCAATGTTCTCAATGTTCACTTAGAGTTTGCTTTTTGAACTATCGATCATTTTAACTGACATTTCGAATGTCATTGTCAATGTGTCAGATATTTAGTAATAGGGTTGCGGTCTACGAATGGTTTACCCTTTTCTAATAGACGCTAATATGTGATTATTAAATTTATGTTCAATCGGAGACTTTATGTTGTAAATAGCTGGTTAATTGCCTTTGTAGTTATACCCTGTAAAGCCATTTCCTTTTATGTCCTTCACAACGCAAAGACTTGTATTTGAAATAGAATGAGTTGCCTTTTAGCCAGTCTTATCTTATTTTATATGTTTTTATTTTGTAATATTTGAAATAGATGTGTACTGTGAGCCAATTTGGAAATGGCAACACTTGCGGGGCTGGGCTGTTACAGTTTGCGTCAGCCTAGAAACTTGCCCTTACACGCTTCTCCACCGCCGCCGCCCCCACAACGCTGGTCCAGCGATATTTTCACCTTGCAGTCTATTAAAGTTTTAAGAGAATTTTGTATTCTGTTCAATGGTGCATTTTCTCAATGTTCTCAATGTTCTCTTAGCGTTTGCTTTTTGAACTATCGATAATTTTAACCGACATTTCGAATGTCATTGTCAATGTGTCAGATATTTAGTAATAACCCTTTTCTAATAGATGCCAATATGTGATTATCAAATATTTGTTCAATCGGAGACTTTATGCTGTAAATAGCTGGTTAATTGCCTTTGTAGTAATACCCTGTAAAGCCATTTCCTTCTATGGCCTTCAAAGACTTGTGTTGCAATTGAATGAGTAGCCTTTCAACCAGTCTAACATTATTTTTTTTATATTTATTTTGTAATAGTTGAAATAGATGTGTATTGTGAGCCAATTTTGAAATGGAAAAACTTGCGGGGATGGGCTGCTACAGTTCGAGTCAGCCCAGAATCTTGCGCTTGCACGGAAGTGTAAGGCATCATTTAGCACCTGAAGAGCTTTTCGGCTACCGCTGCTGCCTCCTCCGCCGCCTCCTCCACCACGCTGGTCCAGTGATATCTTCACCACGCAGTCTTTTAAAGTTTTAAAAGATTTTTGCATTCTGTTCAATGTTGCATCCACTCAATGTTATATACCCTGTAAAGCCATTTCCTTTTATGTCCTTCACAACGCAAAGACTTGTCTTTGCAATTGAATGAGTTGCCTTTTAGCCAGTCTTATCTTATTTTATTTATTTTTATTTTGTAATATTTGAAATAGATGTGTACTGTGAGCCAATTTGAAAATGGCAACACTTGCGGGGCTGGGCTGTTACAGTTTGCGTCAGCCTAGAAATTTACGCTTGCACGGAAGTGTAAGGCATCTTTTAGCATCTGAGGAGCTTTGCGGCTACCGCTGCTGCCACCTCCGCCACCTCCCTCACCACGCTAGCCCAGCGATATCTTCACTACGCAGTCTATTAAAGTTTTTAAAGAATTTTCTATTCTGTTCAATGTTGCATTTACTCAATGTTCTCAATGTTCTCAATGTTCACTTAGCGTTTGCTTTTTGAACTATCGATAATTTTGACTAACATTTCGAATGTCATTGTCAATGTGTCAGATACTTAGTAGCAGTGTTGCGGTCTACGAATAGTTTACCATTTTCTAATAGATGCCAATATGTGATTTCGTTTTGTTTTGATTAGAAAACTAATGTATTATAGTTTATCTCTAATACTCTTGATTGGCATCTCCTTCATCAGTTCCATTGCTATCCATCTATTCCAGTATTTTAAATGAAATTTAATTCAAAATCAAATGGATTTTTGGGTTTGTTTTTATTTTAATACGCACAATTATCAAATATTTGTTCAATCGGAGACTTTATGCTGTAAATAGCTGGTTAATTGCCTTTGTAGTTATACCCTGTAAAGCCATTTCCTTCTATGGCCTTCAAAGACTTGTGTTGCAATTGAATGAGTAGCCTTTCAACCAGTCTAATATTATTTTTTTTATTTTTATTTTGTAATAGTTGAAATAGATGTGTATTGTGAGCCAATTTTGAAATGGAAAAACTTGCGGGGATGGGCTGCTACAGTTCGAGTCAGCCCAGAATCTTGCGCTTGCACGGAAGTGTAAGGCATCATTTAGCACCTGAAGAGCTTTTCGGCTACCGCTGCTGCCTCCTCCGCCGCCTCCTCCACCACTCTGGTCCAGTGATATCTTCACCACGCAGTCTTTTAAAGTTTTAAAAGATTTTTGCATTCAATGTTATATACCCTGTAAAGCCATTTCCTTTTATGTCCTTCACAACGCAAAGACTTGTGTTTGCAATTGAATGAGTTGCCTTTTAGCCAGTCTTATCTTATTTTATTTATTTTTATTTTGTAATATTTGAAATAGATGTGTACTGTGAGCCAATTTGAAAATGGCAACACTTGCGGGGCTGGGCTGTTACAGTTTGCGTCAGCCTAGAAATTTACGCTTGCACGGAAGTGTAAGGCATCTTTTAGCATCTGAAGAGCTTTGCGGCTACCGCTGCTGCCACCTCCGCCTCCCTCACCACGCTAGCCCAGCGATATCTTCACTACGCAGTCTATTAAAGTTTTTAAAGAATTTTCTATTCTGTTCAATGTTGCATTTACTCAATGTTCTCAATGTTCTCAATGTTCTCAATGTTCACTTAGCGTTTGCTTTTTGAACTATCGATAATTTTGACTAACATTTCGAATGTCATTGTCAATGTGTCAGATACTTAGTAGCAGTGTTGCGGTCTACGAATAGTTTACCATTTTCTAATAGATGCCAATACGTGATTTCGTTTTGTTTTGATTAGAAAACTAATGTATTATAGTTTATCTCTAATACTCTTGATTGGCATCTCCTTCATCAGTTCCATTGCTATCCATCTATTCCAGTATTTTAAATGAAATTTAATTCAAAATCAAATGGATTTTTGGGTTTTGTTTTTATTTTAATACGCACAATTATCAAATATTTGTTCAATCGGAGACTTTATGCTGTAAATAGATGGTTAATTGCCTTTGTAGTTATACCCTGTAAAGCCATTTCCTTTTATGTCCTTCACAACGCAAAGACTTGTGTTTGCAATTGATTGAGTTGCCTTTTAGCCAGTCTTATCTTATTTTATTTATTTTTATTTTGTAATATTAGAAATAGATGTGTACTGTGAGCCAATTTGGAAATGCCAACACTTGCGGGGCTGGGCTGTTACAGTTTGCGTCAGCCTAGAAACTTGCGCTTACACGCTTCTCCACCGCCGCCGCCCCCACAACGCTGGTCCAGCGATATTTTCACCTTGCAGTCTATTTAAGTTTTAAGAGAATTTTGTATTCTGTTCAATGGTGCTTTTTCTCAATGTTCTCAATGTTCACTTAGCGTTTGCTTTTTGAACTATCGATCATTTTAACTGACATTTCGAATGTCATTGTCAATGTGTCAGATATTTAGTAATAGGGTTGCGGTCTACGAATGGTTTACCCTTTTCTAATAGATGCTAATATGTGATTATTAAATTTTTGTTCAATCGGAGACTTTATGCTGTAAATAGCTGGTTAATTGCCTTTGTAGTTATACCCTGTAAAGCCATTTCCTTTTATGTCCTTCACAACGCAAAGACTTGTGTTTGCAATTGATTGAGTTGCCTTTTAGCCAGTCTTGTCTTATTTTATTTATTTTTATTTTGTAATATTAGAAATAGATGTGTACTGTGAGCCAATTTGGAAATGGCAACACTTGCGGGGCTGGGCTGTTACAGTTTGCGTCAGCCTAGAAACTTGCGCTTACACGCTTCTCCACCGCCGCCGCCCCAACAACGCTGGTCCAGCGATATTTTCACCTTGCAGTCTATTAAAGTTTTAAGAGAATTTTGTATTCTCTTCAATGGTGTATTTTCTCAATGTTATCAATGTTCACTTAACGTTTGCTTTTTGAAGTATCGATAATTTTGACTAACATTTCGAGCATCATTGTCAATGTGGCAGATATTTAGTAGTAGGGTTGCGGTCTACGAATGGTTAACCATTTTCTATCAGATGCAAATATGTGATTTCGTTTTATTTTGGTTATAAAACCAATGTATTAAAGTTTATCTCTAATACTCTTGATTGGCATCTCTTTCACCAGCTCCATTGCTATCCCTTTAATCCCGTATTTTAATTCAAAATTAAGAGGATTTTTGGGTTTGCTTTTATTTAAATATGCTCAATTATTAAAAATTGTTCAATTGGAGACTTTATGCTGTAAATAGCTCGTTAATTGCCTTTGTTGTAAAGCCATTTTTTTTTATGTCCTTCACAACGCAAAGACTTGTGTTTGCAATTGAATGAGTTGCCTTTTAGCCAGTTAAATCTTATTTTATTTATTTTTATTTTTGAAATATTAGAAATAGATGTGAACTGTGAGCCAATTTGGAAATGGCAGCACTTGCGGGGCTGGGCTGCTACAGTTCGAGTCAGCCCAGAAACTTGCGCTTGCACGGAAGTGTAAGGCATCATTTAGCATCTGAAGAGCTTTTCGGCTACCGCTGCTGCCTCCTCCGCCGCCTCCTCCACCACGCTGGTCCAGCGATATCTTCACCACGTAGTCTTTTAAAGTTTTAAAAGATTTTTGCATTCTGTTCAATGTTGCATCCACTCAATGTTCTCAATGCTGTCAATGTTCACTTAGCGTTTGCTTTTTGAACTATCGATAATTTTAACTGACATTTCGAATGTCATTGTCAATGTGTCAGATATTTAGTAATAGGGTTGCGGTCTACGAATGGTTTACCCTTTTCTAATAGATGTCAATATGTGATTATCAAATATTTGTTCAATCGGAGACTTTATGCTGTAAATAGCTGGTTAATTGCCTTTGTATTTATACCCTGTAAAGCCATTTCCTTTTATGTCCTTCACAACGCAAAGACTTGTGTTTGCAATTGAATGAGTAGCCTTTCAACCAGTCTAATATTATTTTTTTATTTTATTTTGTAATATTTCAAATAGGTGTGTATTGTGAGCCAATTTTGAAATGGAAAAACTTGCGGTCCAGCGATATCTTCACCACGCAGTCTATTAAAGTTTTAAAAGAATTTTCTATTCTGCTCAATGTTGCATTTACTCAATGTTCTCAATGTTCACTTAGCGTTTGCTTTCTGAACTATCGATAATTTTGACTGACATTTCGAATGTCATTGTCAATGTGTCAGATACTTAGTAGCAGTGTTGCGGTCTACGAATAGTTTACCATTTTCTAATAGATGCCAATACGTGATTTCGTTTTGTTTTGGTTAGAAAACTAATGTATTATAGTTTATTTCTAATTCTCTTGATTGGCATCTCTTTCATCAGTTCCAATGCTATCCCTCTATTCCCGTATTTTAAATGAAATTTAATTCAAAATCAAATGGATTTTTGGGTTTGTTTTCATTCTAATACGCGCAAATATCAAATATTTGTTCAATCGGAGACTTTATGCTGTAAATAGCTGGTTAATTGCTTTTGTAGTTATATCCTGTAAAGTCATTTCTTTTTATGTCCTTCACAACGCAAAGACTTGTTTGTAATTGAATAAATAGTCTTTAAACCAGTCTAATATTTGAAATAATTTTGTATTGTGAGCAAATTTGGAAATGGCAAAACTTGCGGGGCTGGACTCCTACAGTTTGCGTCAGCCTAGAAACTTGCGCTTGCTCGCTTCTCCACCGCCGCCTCCCCAACAACGCTGGTCCAGCGATATCATCACCACGCAGTCTATTAAAGTTTTAAAAGAATTTTGTATTCTGTTCAATGTTGCATTTACTCAATGTTCTCAATGTACTCAATGTTCTCAATGTTGTCAATGTTCACTTAGCGTTTGCTTTTTGAACTATCGATAATTTCAACTGACATTTCAATTGTCATTGTCAATGTGTCAGATATTTAGTAATAGGGTTGCGGTCTACGAATGGTTTACCCTTTTCTAATAGATGCCAATATGTGATTATCAAATATTTGTTCAATCGGAGACTTTATGCTGTAAATAGCTGGTTAATTGCCTTTGTAGTTATACCCTGTAAAGCCATTTCCTCTTATGTCCTTCACAACGCAAAGACTTGTGTTGCAATTGAATGAGTAGCCTTTCAACCAGTCTTATAAAATTTTTTTTATTTTTGTTTTGTAATATTTCAAAAAGATTTGTATTGTGAGCCAATTTTGAAATGGAAAAACTTGCGGGGATGGGCTGCTACAGTTCGAGTCAGCCCAGAAACTTGCGCTTGCACGGAAGTGTAAGGCATCTTTTAGCATCTGAAGAGCTTTGCGGCTACCGCTGCTGCCTCCTCCGCCGCCTCCCCCACCACGCTGGTCCAGCGATATCTTCACCACGCAGTCTATTAAAGTTTTAAAAGAATTTTCTATTCTGTTCAATGTTGCATTTACTCAATGTTCTCAATGTTCTCAATGTTCACTTAGCGTTTGCTTTTTGAACTATCGATAATTTTGACTAACATTTCGAATGTCATTGTCAATGTGTCAGATACTTAGTAGCAGTGTTGCGGTCTACGAATAGTTCACCTTTTTCTAATAGATGCCAATATGTGATTTCGTTTTGTTTTGATTAGAAAACTAATGTATTATAGTTTATCTCTAATACTCTTGATTGGCATCTCTTTCATCAGTTCCATTGCTATCCTTCTATTCCCGTATTTTAAAAGAAATTTAATTCGAAATCAAATGGATTTTTGGGTTTGTTTTTATTTTAATACGCACAATTATCAAATATTTGTTCAATCGGAGACTTTATGCTGTAAATAGCTGGTTAATTGCCTTTGTAGTTATACCCTGTAAAGCCATTTCCTTTTATGTCCTTCACAACGCAAAGACTTGTGTTTGCAATAGAATGAGTTGCCTGTTAGCCAGTCTTATCTTATTTTACAGTTACAGTTTGCGTCAGCCTAGAAACTTGCGCTTACACGCTTCTCCACCGCCGCCGCCCCAACAACGCTGGTCCAGCGATATTTTCACCTTGCAGTCTATTAAAGTTTTAAGAGAATTTTGTATTCTCTTCAATGGTGTATTTTCTCAATGTTATCAATGTTCACTTAACGTTTGCTTTTTGAAGTATCGATAATTTTGACTAACATTTCGAGCATCATTGTCAATGTGGCAGATATTTAGATGTAGGGTTGGGCCTACGAATGGTTAACCATTTTCTATCAGATACGAATATGTGATTTCGTTTTGTTTTGGTTATAAAACCAATGTATTAAAGTTTATCTCTAATAATCTTGATTGGCATCTCTTTCATCAGCTCCATTGCTATCCCTTTAATCCCGTATTTTAATTCAAAATTAAAAGGATTTTTGGGTTTGCTTTTATTTAAATACGCTCAATTATTAAAAATTGTTCAATTGGAGACTTTATGCTGTAAATAGCTGGTTAATTGCCTTTGTAGTTTAACCCTGTAAAGCCATTTCCTTTTATGTCCTTCGCAACGCAAAGACTTGTGTTTGCAATTGAATGAGTTGCCTTTTAGCCAGTCTAATCTTATTTTATTTATTTTTATTTTGTAATATTAGAAATAGATATGTTCTGTGAGCCAATTTGGAAATGGCAACACTTGCGGGGCTGGGCTGTTACAGTTTGCGTCAGCCTAGAAACTTGCGCTTACACGCTACTCCGCCCCCACAACGCTGGTCCACCGATATTTTCACCTTGCAGTTTATTAAAGTTTTAAGAGAATTTTGTATTCTGTTCAATGGTGTATTTTCTCGATGTTATCAATGTTCACTTAACGTTTGCTTTTTGAAGTATCGATAATTTTGACTAACATTTCGAACATCATTGTCAATGTGGCAGATATTTAGTAGTAGGGTTGCGGTCTACGAATGGTTAACCATTTTCTATCAGATGCAAATATGTGATTTCGTTTTGTTTTGGTTATAAAACCAATGTATTGTGGGATTGGTTTTATGATAATGTTTATTTATTATTTCATAAGTTTAATCCTTAATTATTATTGTATTTAGGTTTGTTTAACTTTATTTAAAGTATTTGATTAATTAGATTATTTAGATATTTTCGTCGCGGTCGTCGTTAGCACGTCTTGCTTTTTCTCGTCGTCGTCACAAACTCTCGTCTCTCGACTTCCCTCACAATCGATACTCCTTTCTTCTCTTAATCGATAGGTGGATAAATTGGCGTTGCCAGACCCATTCCCACAACTCGGCCATCCTCTCATGCATTCGCCTCGAATGCGTCGTCGTTGCAGTCGCCATCTGGAACCCATGGTTTCATGAATTCCGCACATGTGGTAGTTTGTCTCGGTCCCTCATAGAACACCGCATCTTTGGTTACGTCATAGGTATCATTCGTTTTTGATTTAGTCACACGATATGGTCCAAAATATTTAGCTTTTAATTTAAGCCCACCTCCTAGTTGAGTGCGTTTTATAGCTACAAGATCGTTGACTTTGTAAGTTGTAGCTGGCTTTCGTCGAAGATTGTAGGAGCGTTTATTCTCATCTTGAATAGTCGCAATTTGCTGTTTGGCCTGCATTCGGAGCTCGTCTCTGTTGTCGTTAAACATCTGAATCATCTCGTCGGCAATGATCTGCTTCAAAATTATGTCATCCTTAGTATGCATCTTGATGCCAAAAAGCAACTCAAACGGTGTGGCACGGGTGCTTCTACAATACGTCGAATTAATGGTTTGTTGCACCTTGCCCACGTGTTTATACCATTTGGTAGGGTCGTCGATCGACATCTTGGATAGCACTGAAATGATGATAGAATTTAATCGTTCAACTTGCCCATTAGCCCTTGGTAAACCAGTCGTTATTAAATGATGAGCTATGTTCTCCAATTCGCAAAAACGTTTGAACTCGTCTGATGTGAATGCGGAACCTCTGTCAGTGATGATTTGGATTGGATTTCCAAACATTAAACTCTGCGTCTGTAACCTCATTGGGACTTCTTGCGCTGATGTCGTCTTTGTCGGGTAAAGCCAACAGAACTTCGTGAATCCGTCAATAATGGCTAGGATATGCTTGTATTGCTTATGTGTAGACTCCAGAGGCCCAAGAAAGTCGATGTGGAAGGTTTGCAGTGGTTCTTCTTCTTTCGGAATCGGATGCAGCTCTCCCTCCTTCTTGCCACTTTTACGGCTAAGCACAATGCAAGGTATGCAACATCGAATTTGCTGCTGTATTTTCTCCTCCAACTTCGGAATGTGATACTGCTTGCCAATAATTTCTTTTGTCTTTTTTACGGAGAAATGACCTCTCTCGTGCGCTAACTTAATAATCTCGCGTTGCATACTCAAAGGAACCACAATTAACTCATTGTCGTCGATAAGTTTGTGTAGAAGTCCGCCTTTCATAAAGTAATTATTATGAGAGCTTCTATCTCGTAGAACGTCAATAATGGCCTTCAATTCGTCGTCCTGCACTTGGATGGATTTTAGTCTGCTATATACAGTGTCGTCGGTAATCATCATCATTGTTGGGTAACGGCTAAGAGCATCTGCATGAAGCATTTTGTTGCCGGCTCTGTGTTCAGGAGTGTAGCTAAATTCTTGAAGAACCATAATCCAGCGAGCTATTTTCTGGTTTATGTTATGTTTATTCATCGATTTTATGGATGCATCACAATCGCTTATGAGCTTAAAGTGCTTGCCCAGAAGATAAATACGGAACTTTCTCAATGCTACTACTACTGCCAAAAGTTCTAATTCGTAGCTCGTGAGACGTCGTTCAGCATCTGATGTTTTTTGCTCATGTAGTAGACTGGGTGTACACTTCCATCATCAGGTGATTTCTGTAGCAAGACAGCACCGAATCCATCAATCGATGCGTCCGTGTGCAATTCAGTTTCGTGTTTTGGGTTGAATATTTTTAAGACAGGCTTCATTGTTATTAGCGTTTTCAAACTGTTAATCGCACTCAGCTCTCTATCGTCAATTGAAAATTTGGCATCCTTCTTCAATAAATCCGTCAACGGTTTTGCAATGATCGAGAACATTGGAATAAACTTTCGAAAATATCCTACCAGGCCCAAAAAGCTTTGGAGTTGTTTTTGGTTCAATGGAATTTGGAATTTTGTAACGGCGCATGTCTTTTCATCAGATATTTTTATTTTATTGTTCTCTATAATATGTCCTAAGAATTGTATTTTTGTCTTCAGAAAACTACATTTCTTGAAATTGATATTTAGTCCATACTCTTGGCAACGTTGGAACACGATTGAAAGATTTTTCACAGCTTCTTCTTCGGATTTCGCTGGTATAATTATGTCATCAACATAAGGTAAAGCTATTCCTTTACGCGTCAAATCTCGAAATATGGCATTTACGTGCCTTTGAAAGACACCAGGTGAATTGCTCAATCCAAACGGCACCTTGAGGAACTGATACTGACCGCTGTGTGTTACAAATGATGTATATTTTCGGCTGTCTTGGTTAACATCGACATGAAAGAAACCATTTTTAAGATCAATAGTGCTGAAGAAACTGGCTTCCTGCAATCTGTCAAGTTGATCCTCAATCAGAGGCAACGGAAATGGATCTCGCACTATTACCTTGTTTAACCGTCTATAATCGATGCATAACCGCGGGGTACCATCACGTTTTTTTACAAGCACGACGGGACTACAGTACTGTGAGTCAGAATGCTCGACTATACCACTTTGCAACCACTGCTCTACTTGATCATCGATTATGCATCGTTCTGTGAAAGGAAATCTGCGCGGCCGTGAATATATCGGAGTCTCATCATTTACCACTATTTTCATTTCAACGTTTGTCGACCTTATACATTCCGGCTTGTAGTTTTTGATGAGATTACTCACATAGTTAATTGAGGTTTTACTAGAATTTTCATCGATATCAATCAGATTACTATCAGCACTGTCAATTTCTATTTTCATTATCATATCTATTTCATTTGCAGAGTCATCATTTAGTTTTTGATTGTTATTGGAGTAATCACACTCACTCTTGACTTTTCGAACTGTTAAACCATCCGGTTTTATAATTATTTCGGCATTTTTAGCAAAAGTTTCACCTAAAACTATTTCGTTGGGAAGTATTTCTGCGGTAACCACCAGAAATTCTGTCTCATATTCTTCACCGTCAATTAATAGTTTTTCTTTAAACGATCCGATTGGTTTTATTTTATTTTTAGATCCGAAACCCGTTAAGTAAATATGCACTTTATTTAAGACTGAACTCCTCAAACTTTTGTACGAAACGTCATTCATGATATTGTACTTGCTTCCCGAATCAAAGAAGGCTACGAAATTCTTATCTTGAACTCTCACTCGTTTGTACATCACTGAATCTTCGTCCACAATTTTTCGCATATTTGGTTTACTCTCACTTTCGGCTTTATTATTATTTTGACAATCTTTCGAAATGTGACCAAAGCTTCTGCAATTAAAGCATCTCTTGCCTTTACTTTTATGATCGCAATTCTCGGAAACATGTCCCTTGCCGCCACAATTATAGCATTTTATAGCGTTATTATTATTATTATTGTCGTCATATTTTTCCTTTGCATCACTCCACTGTTCTTTTTTATTTGTATTTTTTGAATAATCATCGTTTTTCACATAGTTCACTTTTCCCTTCATTTTTTCGTACGCTTTTAGTTTTTCTTTGAACTCTTTGATATCTCGGGCTTTGTATAATATAGATTTATTAACACTTCGATCACTTATACCATCTATCACGAATTGCATAATAGCTTCATTATCTATATTTCCGCGCGTTGCTAGTTCCTTCATTACCAGTAAGTACTCTAGGACACTTTCACTTCGTTTCATTTTTCTTTCACTCATCTGTTTGTGAAGTTCTGCACTATTCGTTGTCATTTTGAATTCACGAAGAAGTGCTTCGTGTTAAATGTATGTGTGTCAGTCACACGCTTGTAATCGTTTACGCAACTTTGCACAACATTGTGAAATAGTTCAATTTGCATTACACCACATTGTGAAATACTTCATTTGGCTTTTCTTTTTAGGTTGAGCCCCCAATATATGTGGGATTGGTTTTATGATAATGTTTATTTATTATTTCATAAGTTTAATCCTTAATTATTATTGTATTTAGGTTTGTTTAACTTTATTTAAAGTATTTGATTAATTAGATTATTTAGATATTTTCGTCGCGGTCGTCGTTAGCACGTCTTGCTTTTTCTCGTCGTCGTCACAAACTCTCGTCTCTCGACTTCCCTCACAATCGATACTCTTTTCTTCTCTTAATCGATAGGTGATTAATTGGCGTTGCCAGACCCATTCCCACAGTATTAAAGTTTATCTCTAATACTCTTGATTGGCATCTCTTTCACCAGCTCCATTGCTATCCCTTTAATCCCGTATTTTAATTCAAAATTAAAAGGATTTTTGGGTTTGCTTTTATTTAAATATGCTCAATTATTAAAAATTGTTTAACTGGAGACTTTATGCTGTAAATTGCTCGTTAATTGCCTTTGTAGTTTAACCCTGTAAAGCCATTTCCTTTTATGTCCTTCGCAACGCAACGACTTGTGTTTGCAATTGAATGAGTTGCCTTTTAGCCAGTCAAATCTTATTTTATTTATTTTTATTTTTGTAATAATAGAAATAGATGTGTACTGCGAGCCAATTTGGAAATGACAACACTTGCGGGGCTGGGCTGCTACAGTTCGAGTCAGCCCAGAAACTTGCGCTTGCACGGAAGTGTAAGGCATCATTTAGCATCTGAAGAGCTTTTCGGCTACCGCTGCTGCCTCCTCCGCCGCCTCCTCCACCACGCTGGTCCAGTGATATCTTCACCACGCAGTCTTTTAAAGTTTTAAAAGATTTTTGCATTCTGTTCAATGTTGCATCCACTCAATGTTCTCAATGCTGTCAATGTTCACTTAGCGTTTGCTTTTTGAACTATCGATAATTTTAACCGACATTTCGAATGTCACTGTCAATGTGTCAGATATTGAGTAATATGGTTGCGGTCTACGAATGGTTTACCCTTTTCTAATAGATGCTAATATGTGATTATCAAATATTTGTACAATCGGAGACTTTATGCTGTAAATAGCTGGTTAATTGCCTTTGTAGTTATACCCTGTAAAGCCATTTCCTTTTATGTCCTTCGCAAACGCAAAGACTTGTGTTTGCAATTGAATGAGTAGCCTTTCAACCAGTCTAATATTATTTTTTTATTTTATTTTGTAATATTTCTAATAGGTGTGTATTGTGAGCCAATTTTGAAATGGAAAAACTTGCGGTCCAGCGATATCTTCACCACGCAGTCTATTAAAGTTTTAAAAGAATTTTCTATTCTGTTCAATGTTGCATTTACTCAATGTTCTCAATGTTCTCAATGTTCACTTAGCGTTTGCTTTCTGAACTATCGATAATTTTGACTGACATTTCGAATGTCATTGTCAATGTGTCAGATACTTAGTAGCAGTGTTGCGGTCTACGAATAGTTTACCATTTTCTAATAGATGACAATATGTGATTTCGTTTTGTTTTGGTTAGAAAACTAATGTATTATAGTTTATTTCTAATTCTCTTGATTGGCATCTCTTTCATCAGATCCAATGCTATCCCTCTATTCCCGTATATTAAATGAAATTTAATTCAAAATCAAATGGATTTTTGGGTTTGTTTTTATTCTAATACGCGCAAATATCAAATATTTGTTCAATCGGAGACTTTATGCTGTAAATAGCTGGTTAATTGCTTTTGTAGTTATACCCTGTAAAGTCATTTCTTTTTATGTCCTTCACAACGCAAAGACTTGTGTTTGCAATTGAATGAGTAGACTTATAACCAGTCTAATATTTGAAATAATTTTGTATTGTGAGCAAATTTGGAAATGGCAAAACTTGCGGGGCTGGACTCCTACAGTTTGCGTCAGCCTAGAAACTTGCGCTTGCTAGCTTCTCCACCGCCGCCTCCCCAACAACGCTGGTCCAGCGATATCATCACCACGCAGTCTATTAAAGTTTTAAAAGAATTTTGTATTCTGTTCAATGTTGCATTTACTCAATGTTCTCAATGTACTCAATGTTCTCAATGTTCTTAATGTTCACTTAGCGTTTGCTTTTTGAACTATCGATAATTTTGTCTGATATTTCGAATGTCATTGTCAATGTGTCAGATATTTAGTAATAGGGTTGCGGCCTACGAATGGTTAACCATTTTCTAATAGATGCGAATATGTGATTTGGTTTTGTTTTGGTTAGAAAACTAATGTATTAAAGTTTATCTCCAATACTCTTGATTGGCATCTCTTTCATCAGCTCCATTGGAAATGAACGAGTTACCTTTTAACCAGTCTATTATTTTTTTTAAATTTTTATTTTGTAATTTTTTAAATAGATGTGTATTGTGAGCCAATTTAGAAATGGCAAAGCTTGCGGGGATGGGCTGCTACAGTTCGAGTCAGCCCAGAAACTTGCGCTTGCACGGAAGTGTAAGGCATCTTTTAGCATCTGAAGAGCTTTGCGGCTACCGCTGCTGCCACCTCCGCCGCCTCCCTCACCACGCTAGCCCAGCGATATCTTCACTACGCAGTCTATTAAAGTTTTTAAAGAATTTTCTATTCTGTTCAATGTTGCATTTACTCAATGTTCTCAATGTTCTCAATGTTCACTTAGCGTTTGCTTTTTGAACTATCGATAATTTTGACTAACATTTCGAATGTCATTGTCAATGTGTCAGATACTTAGTAGCAGTGTTGCGGTCAACGAATAGTTTACCATTTTCTAATAGATGCCAATATGTGATTTCGTTTTGTTTTGGTTAGAAAACTAATGTATTAAAGTTTATCTCCAATACTCTTGATTGGCATCTCTTTCATCAGCTCCATTGGAAATGAACGAGTTACCTTTTAACCAGTCTATTATTTTTTTTAAATTTTTATTTTGTAATTTTTTAAATAGATGTGTATTGTGAGCCAATTTAGAAATGGCAAAGCTTGCGGGGATGGGCTGCTACAGTTCGAGTCAGCCCAGAAACTTGCGCTTGCACGGAAGTGTCAGGCATCATTTAGCATCTGAAGAGCTTTTCGGCAACCGCTGCTGCCTCCTCCGCCGCCTCCTCCACCACGCTGGTCCAGCGATATCTTCACCACGAAGTCTTTTAAAGTTTTAAAAGATTTTTGCATTCTGTTCAATGTTGCATCCACTCAATGTTCTCAATGTTGTCAATGTTCACTTAGCGTTTGCTTTTTGAACTATCGATAATTTTAACTGACATTTTGAATGTCATTGTCAATGTGTCAGATATTGAGTAATAGGGTTGCGGTCTACGAATGGTTTACCCTTTTCTAATAGATGCTAATATGTGATTATCAAATATTTGTTCAATCGGAGACTTTATGCTGTAAATAGCTGGTTAATTGCCTTTGTAGTTATACCCTGTAAAGCCATTTCCTTTTATGTCCTTCGCAAACGCAAAGACTTGTGTTTGCAATTGAATGAGTTGCCCTTTAGCCAGTCTTATCTTATTTTATTTATTTTTATTTTGTAATATTTGAAATAGATGTGTACTGCTAAACCCATTAAATTATCATCTTAATTACCCCATTAATGTCACTTGCGCTCATACTCAGGTTAACATACTGCTTACTCTTGATTTGCATCTCTTTCATCAGGTCCATTGCTATCCCTTTAATCCCGTATTTTAATTCAAAATTGAAAGGAATTTTGAGTTTGTTTTTATTTTAATACGCGCAATTATTAAAAATTTGTTCAATCTGAGACTTTATGCTGTAAATAGCTGGTTAATTGCCTTTGTAGTTATACCCTGTAAAGCCATTTTTCGTTCTCTCCCACAACGCTGGTCCAGCGATATCTTTACCACGCAGGCTTTTAAAGTTTTACAAGAATTTTGTATTCTGTTTAATGTTGCATTTACTCAATGTTCTCAATGTTCTCAATGTTCACTTAGCGTTTGCTTTTTGAACTTTCGATAATTTTGATTGACATTTCGAATGTCATTGTCAATTTGTCAGATATTTAGTAGTAGGGTTGCGGTCTACGAATGGTTAACCCTTTTCTACCAGATGCGAATATGTGATTTCGTTTTGTTTTGGTTATAAAACCAATGTATTAAAGTTTATCTCTAATACTCTTGATTGGCATCTCTTTCATCAGCTCTATTGCTATCCCTTTAATCCCGTATTTTAATTCAAAATTAAAAGGATTTTTGAGTTTGTTTTTATTCTAATACGCGAAATTATTAAAAATTTGTTCAATCGGAGAGTTTATGCTGAAAATAGCTGGTTAATTGCCTTTGTAGTTATACCCTGTAAAGCCATTTCCTTTTATGTCCTTCACAACGCAAAGACTTGTGTTTGTAATTGAATAAGTAGCCTTTAAACCTGTCTTATAATTGTAATAATTTTGTATTGTGAGCCAATTTGGAAATAGCAAAACTTGCGGGGCTGGGCTGCTACAGTTTGCGTCAGCCTAGAAACTTGCGCTTGCACGCTTCTCCACCGCCGTCTATTAAAGTTTTAAAAGAATTTTGTATTCTGTTCAATGTTGCATTTACTCAATGTTCTCAATGTTCACTTAGCGTTTGCTTTTTGAACTATCGATAACTTTGACTGACAGTTTGAATGTCATTGTCAATGTGTCAGATATTAGTAGTATGGTTGCGGTCTACGAATGGTTTACCCTTTTCTAATAGATGCCAATATGTGATTTCGTTTTGTTTTGGTTAGAAAACTAATGTTTTGTAGTTTATCTCTAATTCTCTTGATTGACATCTCTTTCATCAGTTTTACTGCTATCCGTCTATTTCCGTATTATAAATGAAATTTAATTCAAAATCAAATGGATTTTAAACCTGTCTAATATTTAAAATAGTTTTGTATTATGAGCAAATTTGGAAATAGCAAAACTTGCGGGGCTGGGCTGCTACAGTTTGCGTCAGCCTAGAAACTTGCGCTTGCACGCTTCTCCACCGCCGCCTCCTCTACAACGCTGGTCCAGCGATATCTTCACCACGCCGTCTATTAAAGTTTTAAAAGAATTTTGTATTCTGTTCAATGTTGCATTTACTCAATGTTCTCAATGTTCTCAATGTTCACTTAGCGTTTGCTTTTTGAACTATCGATAATTTTGACTGACATTTTGAATGTCATTGTCAATGTGTCAGATATTTAGTAGTAGGGTTGCGGTCTACGAATGTTTAACTCTTTTCTAATAGATGCGAATATGCAATTTCGTTTTGTTTTGGTTATAAAACCAATGTATTAACGTTTATCTCTAATACTCTTGATTGGCATTTCTTTCATTAGGTCCATTGCTATCCCTTTAATCCCGTATTTTAATTCAAAATTAAA
The DNA here is from genome assembly GCA_035045625.1 of Drosophila formosana. Taxonomy (NCBI): domain Eukaryota; kingdom Metazoa; phylum Arthropoda; class Insecta; order Diptera; family Drosophilidae; genus Drosophila; species Drosophila formosana. Next base: position 5,446 of record JAWNOW010000660.1, on the reverse strand, counting down.
AGGATTTTTGAGTTTGTCTTTATTTTAATACGCGCAATTATTAAAAATTTGCTCAATCTGGGACTTTATGCTGTAAACAGCTGGTTAATTGCCTTTGTAGTTATACCCTGTAAAGCCATTTCCTTTTATGTCATACACATCGCAAAGACTTGTGTTGCAATTGAATGAGTAGCCTTTCAACCAGTCTAATATTATTTTTTTTTATTTTTATTTTGTAATATTTGAAATAGATGTGTATTGTCAGCCAATTTTGAAATGGAAAAACTTGCGGGACTGGGCTGCTACAGTTCGAGTCAGCCCAGAAACTTGCGCTTGCACGGAAGTGTAAGGCATCTTTTAGCATCTGAAGAGCTTTTCGGCTTCCACCGCTGCCTCCTCCGCCTCCTCCTCCACCGCGCTGGTCCAGGAAAATCTTCACCACGCAGGCTTTTAAAGTTTTACAAGAATTTTGTATTCTGTTCAATGTTGCACTCACTCAATGTTCTCAATGTTGTCAATGTTCACTTAGCGTTTTCTTTTTGAACTATCGATAATTTTGATTGACATTTTGAATGTCATTGTCAATGTGTCAGATATTTAGTAGTAGGGTTGCGGTCTACGAATGGTTAACCCTTTTCTATCAGATGCGAATATGTGATTTCGTTTTGTTTTGGTTATAAAACCAATGTATTAAAGTTTATCTCTAATACTCTTGATTGGCATCTCTTTCATCAGCTCTATTGCTATCCCTTTAATCCCGTATTTTAATTCAAAATTAAAAGGATTTTTGAGTTTGTTTTTAATCTAATACGCGAATTTATTAAAAATTTGTTCAATCGGAGACTTTATGCTGTAAATAGCTGGTTAATTGCCTTTGTAGTTATACCCTGTAAAGCCATTTCCTTTTATGTCCTTCACAACGCAAAGACTTGTGTTTGTAATTGAATAAGTAGCCTTTAAACCTGTCTAATATTTGTAATAGTTTTGTATTGTGAGCCAATTTGGAAATAGCAAAACTTGCGGGGCTGGGCTGCTACAGTTTGCGTCAGCCTAGAAACTTGCGCTTGCACGCTTCTCCACCGCCGCCTCCTCCACAACGCTGGTCCAGCGATATCTTCACCACGCCGTCTATTAAAGTTTTAAAAGAATTTTGTATTCTGTTCAATGTTGCATTTACTCAATGTTCTCAATGTTCACTTAGCGTTTGCTTTTTGAACTATCGATAATTTTGACTGACATTTTGAATGTCATTGTCAATGTGTCAGATATTTAGTAGTAGGGTTGCGGTCTACGAATGTTTAACCCTTTTCTAATAGATGCGAATATGCAATTTCGTTTTGTTTTGGTTAGAAAACTAATGTATTAAAGTTTATCTCTAATACTCTTGATTGGCATCTCTTTCATCAGTTCCATTGCTATCCTTCTATTCCCGTATTTTAAAAGAAATTTAATTCAAAATCAAATGGATTTTTGGGTTTGTTTTTATTTTAATACGCACAATTATCAAATATTTATTCAATCGGAGACTTTATGCTGTAAATAGCTGGTTAATTGCCTTTGTAGTTATACCCTGTAAAGCCATTTCCTTTTATGTCCTTCACAACGCAAAGACTTGTGTTTGTAATTGAATAAGTAGCCTTTAAACCTGTCTAATATTTGTAATAGTTTTGTATTGTGAGCCAATTTGGAAATAGCAAAACTTGCGGGGCTGGGCTGCTACAGTTTGCGTCAGCCTAAAAACTTGCGCTTGCACGCTTCTCCACCGCCGCCTCCTCCACAACGCTGGTCCAGCGATATCTTCACCACGCCGTCTATTAAAGTTTTAAAAGAATTTTGTATTCTGTTCAATGTTGCATTTACTCAATGTTCTCAATGTTCACTTAGCGTTTGCTTTTTGAACTATCGATAATTTTGACTGACATTTTGAATGTCATTGTCAATGTGTCAGATATTTAGTAGTAGGGTTGCGGTCTACGAATGTTTAACCCTTTTCTAATAGATGCGAATATGCAATTTGGTTTTGTTTTGGTTAGAAAACTAATGTATTAAAGTTTATCTCTAATACTCTTGATTAGCATCTCTTTCATCAGTTCCATTGCTATCCTTCTATTCCCGTATTTTAAAAGAAATTTAATTCAAAATCAAATGGATTTTTGGGTTTGTTTTTATTTTAATACGCACAATTATCAAATATTTGTTCAATCGGAGACTTTATGCTGTAAATAGATGGTTAATTGCCTTTGTAGTTATACCCTGTAAAGCCATTTCCTTTTATGTCCTTCACAACGCGAAGACTTGTGTTTGTAATTGAATAAGTAGCCTTTAAACCAGTCTAATATTATTTTGTTTATTTTTATTTTGTAATAATAGAAATAGTTTTGTATTGTGAGTTAATTTGGAAATTTTAAAACTCCTACAGTTTGCTTCAGCCTAGAAACTTGCGCTTGCACGCTTCTCCACCGCCGCATCCTCCACAACGCTGGTCCAGCGATATTTTCTCCACGCAGTCTATTAAAGTTTTAAAAGAATTTTGTATTCTGTTCAATGTTGCATTTACTCAATCTTCTCAATGTTCTCAATGTTCACTTATCGTTTGCTTTTTGAACTATCGATAATTTTGACTAGCATTTCGAATATAATTGTCAATGTGGCAGATATTTAGTAGTAGGGTTGCGGTCTACGAATGACTAACCCTTTTCTATCAGATGCGCGTATGTGATTTCGTTTGGTTTTGGTTATAAAACCAATGTATTAAAGTTTATCTCTAATACTCTTGATTGGCATCTCTTTCATCAGGTCCATTGCTATCCCTTTAATCCCGTATTTTAATTCAAAATTAAAAGGATTATAAAGTTTGTTTTTATTTTAATACGCGCAATTATCCCGCGATATCTTTACCACGCAGTCTATTAAAGTTTTAAAAGAATTTTGTAATCTGTTCAATGTTGCATTTACTCAATGTTCTCAATGATCTCAATGTTCACTTAGCGTTTGCTTTTTGAACTATCGATAATTTTGACTGACATTTCGAATATCAATGTCAATGTGGCAGATATTTAGTAGTAGGATTGCGGTCTACGAATGGCTAACCCTTTTCTATCAGATGCGAATATGTGATTTTGTTTTGTTTTGGTTATAAAACCAATGTATTAAAGTTTAACTCTAATACTCTTGATTGCCATCTATTTCATCATCTCCATTGCTATCCCTTTAATCCCGTATTATAATTCAAAATTAAAAGGATTTTTGAGTTTGTTTTAATTTTAATACGCGAAATTATTAAAAATTTTTTCAATCGGAGACTTTATGCTGCAAATAGCTGGTTAATTGCCTTTGTAGTTATACACTGTAAAGCCATTTCCTTTTATGTCCTTCACAACGCAAAGACTTGTGTTTGTTATTGAATAAGTAGCCTTTATACCAGTCTAATATTATTTTTATACCCGCTACCCATAGGGTAGAAGGGTATTATGACTTAGTGCCAACAGAAAATGTATGTAACAGGCAGAAGGAGGCATCTCCGACCCCATAAAGTATATATATTCTTGATCAGTGTCAACAGCCGAGACGATATAGCCATGTCCGTCTGTCCGTCTGTCCGACTGTCCGTCTGTCCGTCTGTCTGTCCGTATGAACACCTGGATCTCAGAGACTTTCAGACATAGAGACACCAAATTTGGCAAAAAGGTTCCTTTATACCCTACGCAGATCAAGTTTATTTCAAAAGTTGGATGCCACGCCCCCTTCGCCCACAATAAGCATTAATCTATAAAAAGTCAAGTTTTTTTTTATGTAAATCGCGTATAACTCCAAAAGTTCTTTGTGTAATGATGTGTAATTTAGTAACTCATCTGCGCTTGACACTCTTAATATACCCTGTAATTTTGGTACAAATCGCATAAGTAGAAAAAAAGTTATTCGTTAAATTATTTATCAAAATTTTTGTGCCCAGTGCATATGGACGTATTAAGTGTGTGAATGACCTAGAGATATCAAATTTAATGACAGTATTCGTGTAGGTCTTAAGCAGATCATGTTTGTTTTAGATTTTTGCCACGCCCCTTTCCGCCCCCAAAAACTTTAAAAGCCGTAATAATAGACCTAGAGCATTGAATTTTGGTATGCATAATAATAATTATATTCCCAATGACTCCTATAAATTTGGTTGAGATCGAATGAAAAACATCGAAGTTATTAAAGAATCAATTTTATATGCAAAATTCAGTTGCAGCAGCTCGCGCTTTTTATACCCGCTACCCATAGGGTAGAAGGGTATTATGACTTAGTGCCAACAGAAAATGTATGTAACAGGCAGAATGAGGCATCTCCGACCCCATAAAGTATATATATTCTTGATCAGTGTCAACAGCCGAGACGATATAGCCATGTCCGTCTGTCCGTCTGTCCGACTGTCCGTCTGTCCGTCTGTCTGTCCGTATGAACACCTAGATCTCAGAGACTATAAGACATAGAGACACCAAATTTGGCAAAAAGATTTCTTTATACCCTACGCAGATCAAGTTTATTTCAAAAATTGGATGCCACGCCCCCTTCGCCCACAATAAGCATTAATCTAGAAAAAGTCAAGTTTTTTTTTATGTAAATCGCGTATAACTCCAAAAGTTCTTTGTGTAATGATGTGTAATTTGGTAACTCATCTGCGCTTGACACTCTCAATATACCCTGTAATTTTGGTACAAATCGGATAAGTAGAACAAAAGTTATTCGTTAAATTTTTTATCAAAATTTTTGTGCCCAGTGCATATGGACGTATTAAGTGTGTGAATGACCTAGAGATATCAAATTTAATGACAGTATTCGTGTAGGTCTTACGCAGATCAAGTTTATTTTAGATGTTTGCCACGCCCATTTCCGCCCCCAAAAACTGAAAAAAGTCGTAATAATAGACCTAGAGCATTGAATTTCGGTATGCATAATAATAATTATATTCCCAATGACTCCTGTGAATTTGGTTGAGATCGAATGAAAAACATCGAAGTTATTAAAGAATCAATTTTATATGCAAAATTCAGTTGCAGCTGCTCGCGCTTTGTTTGTTTAGTTGACAGAGTGACCTTGTCGGTATTTAATGGATTTAAAAAAAAATATCTATATACAAAAAAATAAATTTTAGTATATTCGGTGGTATATATTTTGTTAAAATATCATTCAAGCTTTTTTTTTGCTCTCGAAATGGGTTGCGGGTATCATACGGTCGAGAAGTCTCGACTGTAGCTTTCTTACTTGTTTTGTTTGGTTGACAGAGTGACCATGTCGGTATTTAATGGATTTAAAAAAAAATATCTATTGTGATGCAGCATAATTTTGCTGCACACAAAGCACTCACCGCGCGACGAACAAAACAAACCCAGAAAAGAAAAGGAAGGAAACAAAGGTCAAAACTAGGGAATTATCGGCTACCCGCCGCTAATTTATTTATCGAGCGAAAATACTAGCCGCGGTCACA